>OY253756.1:9996453-10034019 GCA_958009045.1 Oxytorus armatus
GAAAGTTACAGCCCTTAATATTAATTCTAAGTACTTTCCCTTAGCGTGAAAACATTTTCCATCTAAAATACACGTAAATCGAATTTTTTTTTCACAATTCTATAACTCAGCCGCATTTTATGCTATTATATTGTTCTTGGTTTCGATTTACTTAGAATAAAACAATCTAGAAAAGTGCCTATTGCGGCGAAAGTGTATATTGTACTGGTGAGTTGGTACGGGTCACTGAAGTTGATTTTTACTCGAAATTCTCGTTTTTTTGCTCTTATCTCCGGAACAATTAACTTTACAAAAAAAAATGTAAATGAAAAAATTGTTGAAAATTTAATTTCCTACAAAAACGGTTCTATAGAACCAATTGCTTAGATTAATATTTCTTGAGATATTGAACTTCAACTTATGAGTAGTATAACATTTTTACGGTAATATAAACCGTAAAAATTTTAAGGGAAAGTACTTGGAATTAATATTACGGTAATATAAATCGTAAACATTTTGAGGGAAAGTACTTAGAATTAATATTAAAGGGTGTAACTTTCAGAGAATTTGTTTTTCGACGTATCCAACAAAATTTCAGATGTGGACTGAGGAAACAAAATAGTCGAAAAAAAAAATCGCTCTAATATACATATATCTATATATATATAAATATACTTACTCAAAATACGAAGAGAGCCAAAGATGTCATGTCGTTGCGGTTGTAAAACATCCGTAACAGCGGAGGTTGCACGTTTTTTTTTTTTTTTCGTCCAGAACACACGAACGTTTTCTCTGTCGCGCGAGAGATGAATAAGTTCGTCGAGGCGTTAAGGTAGATCGTTTCGTCGTAGAGAACGTAAAGTACAAAAAGGTTCTATATACAAGAGGTATATACGCGAAGGGTAGAGGTTAGAGAGAAAGAGAGAAAGGGAATGAGCGTTATACTGCTGCGGGGGGGGGGGGGGGGGGAGTCCTTTAGGTTAAGTAGCGGTCTCTCACCACAGGCGTTGGGCGTCAAGGGCCTTATATTCGTAGCGGAGTGGGGAGGGTCACAAGCGAGAAAATGCAATGTACCGAGCGGGGGATGTTTCCGAATGACGAGAAGGGCGCGAGAGACACCGAACCAGAAATAACCGCGAACGAAAAGAGAAGATCGAATCTATCCTTCTAGCATTGCCCGTTAACTAAAAAAGATGACGACGAACGAAGACGCGAGAATTTTTACATCGTTTTCCACTAAAGAGCCGCAAAAACCGCTGTAATCTCTTTTGGCGGCGGAGGGCGAGGGCGGCAGTGCAAAGGAGACGAAGGAGGCTTCTAGAAAGGGAGGAATTCGGTCAACGAGAGATCACAATGTTTCCTTGGTAGAGCTCAATGTATAGATATTTGTGGTTATGAGCGTTAACCGTGTCAGGGGTTTCCGCAACTTTTCCTCTTGCACCATAAAACTCTGCGCCAACGACCCTCTCTCTCTTTCTCTATCTCTATCATGGTTACGAAGTAAATACTCGTGAAACCTAACCCGCGCACTGTCTCCCGAAAATTTCACACGAGAGTTCACTATCGGAGTTGGAAAATTCATCTTACAACACACCGGAAACACGGTTAAATGAATTCCGGGTATTTAAATATGAATGTGAAAATCAAATGGTTCAGTGGAGAATTATTGATAACACACAATGAAACAGGGGAAATTATTGATAGCACAATGAAACAGAAAAAATTATTGATGAGTGAGGAATTATATTTAAATCCTTAAATCATTTTTTTTTTCATTGCTAACTTCTCCGATTCACACTGTAGATATCCAATGATTATTTTTTTTTGCGAAATAAATTGACATTACAGAATGTTTTTTTTTTCATTTTTCTATCGGAGGTTATTAGTGTTTAAATTAGGTTACATTTATGTTTTAGGATCATTGCCCGTAGGGTCTCTGTACACTTATGGGATAGAAATAGTTCATTCTGTACGTTTGCATTGATTTCCATTTTTGCCTTTCGGCTGCTTTTTTTATTTTTGTTGTTAAGGAATGTTTAATAGCAATCCAAACAAATTCCCGGAGCGTCGGTCGGTCATCTACATAAGGCTCCATGTTTTATTCGATCGAAAGTGTATACGGTGAACTTTTGTGTCGTACTGCCCAGAAACTATATGGTCAATATTGGTTAAAATTTTCACAAAATCAACTATAGAAAATCTTCTTTCTGAATCATATGAAATTTTTGGAAACAACAAAGTTGAATTGCTACTAATATAGGCGTACTTGCTTAAATATAAAATTTATGAAGAATCGAATGAAATGATTGAGACTTTGTAAAATTTTGCAATATTTCGATAAAATTATTTGGATTTTGAAAATTAAACGAAACACATTATCCAATGGACGGAAGAAAGTTGCAAATTGAATCTTTTCCTCTTTGATTCTTTCTCGTTTCCGAAGATTCACCCAGGTTCCTCTATATGATGAAACCAAAATGGCGGAAGAAGCCACTTGGTCGTAAAGGGAAATTTTGTAAATCTTCGTAAACGCGAAGAAAGCGATGTGCTACTTTCAGTTTGCACCTTATTTTTCAACCCAGCAACCAAAAAGTACACGAAAAGTGTGTTCAAAGGGTGGGTTTTACGAATCAAATTTATTAAGAATCGAAAGAAATGATTGAGACTTTGTTAAAATACAAAATATTTGGATAAAATTGTTCGGATTTCGAAAATTAAACGAAACACATTATCCAATGGACTGAAGAGGACGGAAGAAAGTTGCAAATTGAAGCTTTTCCACTTCGTTTCGTCCTCGTGTCTGAAGATTCACATAGGTTCTTCTATATGATGAAACTAAAATGGCGGAAGAAGTCACTTGGTCGTGAAGGGAAGTTTTATAAATCTTCGTAAACGCGAAGAAAGCGATGTACTACTTTCAGTTTGCACCTTATTTTTTAAGGCCTTACATACGTCGAGAATTTTCAAAAAATCGATTTTTTTTTGTTTACAGATTATTATTCCTTATAGTCTTAGGCGTATTTCTGCGTAAGCTGATTGTAAAAATTCCCCATAGTTCAAAAGGTATTGTAGAACCGGAAAATGCGAACCGGCTGAAACACGCTCGAATCAACGCTACCAAAGCAACAAAAGAGGCCAGAACGATCGATCGAAAAGAAAAAAATAAACAACAACAATTTTTTACTGACAAGGAAGGCGTACAATATGAAGCTGGAATGGGAGATTAGACGTAAGTTAACTAAATAAATTTAAAAAATTCATAAAGTTCTTGCTCCAGCCGCGCGCGACTTCGAGCGAAACGCGCTTGAAACTTTAAACGCGTTTTTCTCAAAACTACTTTTTCTGACACGGTCGGCATGATAACTCGTACGGTTTTTAATATTTTTTGATGATTTTTTTTTTTAATATTCGGAATTGTTTTTTCTTTAGTCTGTCGAGCCGGATTTTTTAAATTATAATTAGAAAATTTTATAAAAACAATTAAAGTGTGACTTTTTTGACACAAACTTAACATTTTTTTTTAAATTACCGTAAATTGTTTAATTTTTCGAATTTCAAAAATCCGGCTCGACAGACTATAACTACTACCTTATTTTACAAGAATTTCTTTACATTTTGCAGATCCGTCAACATTTGAGGAAGAAATACTGCCGACCGTGGAGCAAATTTTTTTTTACAGTGCTTCAAAAAATGTGATTTTTCATGTTGTAATTTTTGAAAAAAAAAATTGAAATAAATTTTTTTACAAACTTAACACAGTAATAAACAATGTGTAAGAATTTTTTTATCAATTTCTATTTCTATCCCTCCTAAAAACAGTTTTTCTTTTGGTACGTTTTCGGTACCGCTGGACGTATGTAAGTCCTTAACCCAGCAACCAAAAAGGACACGAAAAGTGTGTTCAAAGGGTGGGTTTTACGAATCAAATTTATTAAGAATCGAAAGAAATGATTGAGACTCTGTAAAAATACGAAATATTTGGATAAAATTCGTTTCGTCCTCGTTTCTGAAAATTCACGTAGGTTCTTGTATATGATGAAACCAAAATGGCGGAAGAAGCCACTTGGTCGTGGAGGGAAGTTTTGTAAATCTTCCTAAACGCGAAGAAAGCGATGTGCTACTCTCAATTTGCACCTTTTTTTTAACCCAGCAACCAAAAAAGACACGAAAAGTGTGCTCAAAAGCTGGGCTTTACGAAGATATCTCCATTTGGATGAGATAAAAAAATACATATATATTCGAGTATTTTGACGCTATCGTGGAATATGTAGGTCTCTCTCTCTCTCACTTTTTCTATATAGGTTCGGATATCTCGCAATTTCATCCGCGTCTCCGGGAGTCTCGAAAAACCGGTTTATGATAACCCGGCTCATCAGAAATCCCTCCAGGCATTGCTAGCGAGAGAGGCTCCCGGGGCGCAGTTCGGTAGCCAACCATATCGCATATATGTATCCCGGAGGCCACTTCGCGAATAAGAAGTGGTGTAGAAGCACGCGCTGCTTCTCGCACAATTATACGATCGTAAATTTGCGCAGAAAGAAAGAAAGAGAGAGAGAGAAGTAAAATCTTGTCTATGTTCTTGTCTAAAATTTGTTATTCCTATCCAATGTCTGGTTGAGTAGGAATAAAATTTTCTACATATTGCGTTCAATATACACGTCCATTTTATCTTTACCATTGTTGTCGTTATTGTCATAATAGGTAGAAGTGGAAGGGATGACAATTTTTTGTTTACTTGGTTATCGAGAGATAAGCCAAAGCAGATCCATGAATATTGTGTAAAGTACAATGTTGCAACGAGAGGAACGGAGAGTCGAACGAGAAGAGATTTTTTTTTTTTTTGCAAAATCGAATGAGCAGTGCCTGACATAGCGAGCTGAGCAGGAATGAAAAGAATCGCTCTTGATATTTTCAATGGAGGCGCTCAAACGTGATCGCTATACGAAACTCTGTGCGTTATGTATAGGTGTATTCATGTATTTATGTATAAGTAAACCCCATACACCCCTAGTGCACGATGACGTGCAACACAGGCGAGTGAGAGCCCTCTTGGTTAGTTCGGGTAGCCGCAGTTACTACACCCATCTGCTCTTCCGATATATCGTCGGTGGAGAACGAATAATGGACATTGTCGAGAAGAAGAAAAAAAAAGCGTAAAATTGTGAGGAAAATTGAAGGTTCACGCCTTATAAGCCAAAATACGAAATGAATAGGTGACAAAATTTAAGCAATTTTGACGTACACCTTTTTTTTCCCGTCATTTATCTATAATTTTTTTTTGCTTTTGTTTCTATCACATACGACGTATGTAAACAGTAAAAGGGTTGTAACCGACAAAAAAAAATCGATTCTCGGATTATGGTTGAAATTCATATTTGACATGTGTTCTACAATACAAGAAAATGTATTCTGAGAGCATGAGTAAGTGAAAAAGTCAAAGAATGCCGTTTTCCGTAAAATTTACAGTATTGATGATAACAAAATTTCTGTTATTCATAGGGGTCATTTTTCTGAAGGTCATTCTTAACGGGAATTTGTTGAAAAAAAATTTATTAGACATACCGTTTTAATTAGTGCGCTTCGAAAACAAAAATTCTTTAACAGCATTGTTTTTGCGATAGAAATGCTAAAGAAATTGAATTAAAGCCAATAATTGTAATCTTCTTAATCATACTATTCTTTTTTCTCAATCGAAACCCTCGTCATGTGAAAGTGAAAAGTTCAAAGAATGCGGTTGACCGTGAAATTTTCATTGTGGATAATAAAAAAATGTCTGTTATTCATAGAGTTAATTTTTCTAAACGTCATTCTTGACGGGCGTTTCAGTTAGTGCGTTTGTTAGAGAAAAAAAAATTCGTTAACAGCATTGTTTCTGCGATAAAAATGCTAAACAAATTGAATTAAAGCCAATGTCGTAATCTTATTAAGAGCGGAAATAGGATTAGACGGTTCAAAAAATCGATTTTTTTTAAATTTCATAAATTGTTAGTAAAACTATTGAAAAATATGTTCCCAAAATTTTAAATGAAAATTCCGACGCGTTCTATTGTATAAGCCATTAAAGCGAGCAGCTCTCCTTCAGGCCCCGAGCGCGCCACGTGTATAACCGAGCAGTCTCTATTTTTTCAAACGCGTTTTCCTGAAAACGACTTTTTTTTAACTTGCGTACACGCTAGTTTGAAAAGTTTTCAACCAATCGTTTTGAAAATTGGCAGTTACTTTTTTCATAGTATTGCGCTCTATATGAACCTAAAATCGGAATATTATCATTATTTAAAATAATTTTCTTTTTGGAAATAAAGTTGTAAAAAATGGCAAAAAATGATGCTTTTTTGTTTTGACCCCTGTAAAAAATTCAATTTTCTATTTTTTTGATAGCATTTAGGTTCATATAGAAGAGAGACATATAATAAAAGTAAATTCCAACCTCGTTTGATTTCAGATGAAAATTGCGGCTTCCAGAATGTAGAACCTGCAATATGGAGTCGCTAATATTTTCGGTGTTTTTCAATGAAATTCTTCAAAAATTTTATAGTATATACTTAAATATATGTATAAAATATTCTCAAAGTTCCAATAAATTATATTCATTTTTTATACTATAAAAAAATTCATGAAAATCATTGAGAAAACGCTGTCCTAACCCTATTTCCCCCCTTAATCACAGTATTCTTTTTTCTCAATCCAAACTCCCGTCTTGTGAAAGTGAAAAAGTCAAAGAATGCCGCCTTCGGTGAAATTTACAGTATGGATGATAACAAAATGTCTGTTATTCATAGGGTTACTTTTTCTAAACGTCAATCTTAACGGAAATATGATAAAAGAAAATTATCAGACATACCGTTTCAATTAGTGCGTTTGATCGAAAACATAATAATTCGTTAACAGCATTGTTTCTGCGATAAATTGCTAAACAAATTGAATTAAAGTCAATAATCGTAATCTTCTTAGTCACAGTTATATTCTTTTTTTCTCAATCCCAAACTCTCGTCACATTCCGGTCTCATTAATAATTATACTCGGTGTCAATAAATTGCTCGATTTGACGTGGATGAAATGACGAAGGGGATGCTAAAGAATAAGCCCTTGCGTTGGAAGAGCGTATGACAGAGAGAGAAAAACAGACCGGGGGACAGAAGTACAGAAGATAGGACAGGAAATATAAATTAATTCAATGAGGGGTGTTCTCCTAGCGTAAAGGATCGTGTGTGGGTGTAGTATACGGTGACACTATTAGCCATCGTATATACACAACTACCTTATGGTATTTTGTGAGAGAAGTGAGACGATAGAGGGTGGAGAAGTCAGAGGTAACGTTCTATATATCAGGAAAAAGCGAGAGAGAGAGAGAGAGAGAGAGACTGCAGGTATTTAATGGTAGAGAAATCGAGAAAGATGAAAGATCTTTCTCTCTCTTTCTTTCTAATACCGTGGCGTCTATAAATCCTAAACGCCTTCCCAAAATCATATTGTCCGTTGAACAGGCGATGCAACCAAAGGTGGGCCATACACCACGTTTTTTGATGTGCATGAATCCCGAGGGTGGCGAGAAATTTTTCTCTTTCTCGCGCTCTCTCTCACGGTCATCACAAATTTTCATGCCTATTTCTCGTCTCGTGAGAACCGGACGTACGAGGTGAAGACTCCCCGTTTGCGCACAGCACTGATTCAAATATTATATATAATCCTGTCGAGGAAGAAAAATATGGAGAGTGAGAAATATCGAAGAAGAGTTGTTTCGTCGAAGGAATGAAAAAAGACAAATAAACAAGCTTGCGGTAAAAAATTTTTAAAGAGTCGGAAAGTGGGAAAGATATTTATATATGCTATGTTATTATATCGAAGACTCGCCGCGGCATCGTTCGTATCCTATCCACGTCGCGGTATCGGCATTTTCAAAAAAAAATAAAAAATAACTACCAATGGAATAATTTATGTCATAAATTTTACCCTCATTCTCATTAATATCTTGTGTGTACACGCATGATACATAGTACATTTATCTCGATGTGACTCTGTTACACTTTCGTTCGTAATTGATTTATGCGATCTAAAAATAAAATATAATAATAACCGACGATAATAATAATATCGTACAGTTCCCGAGGTCCGAATGTCGCGGAAGGTGGGGGCATGGTACCTGATGGTTGTTATAATGATTTTATCATTTAATCAGATACGTAATACTGGTTTCAGAGCAATCCTCGTGAGTCGAAATAATATACGGGCGGCGTTCAATGTCATTTCAATAAATTTGGAAACAAAATTCATTTGCTCCCGAAATAATGTTCGAATATCGTGAATAAATGTATTTTTATTTATTTATTTGCACTTACGAAACGGTGATATCTTGAGAACGGCTCGATGCACATAGATCTCTGAAAAAAAAAAACAATATTATATGTAATTTTGCTTCCTCATAGAGAGAGGTTTGTTTTCGTGACGAAAATTGAGTTGTTAATATCAGAATGTTTAAAATATTTCGAAACATCTGAAAGTCACATCTAGCAAAAAATGTGTGTGTTTGGGTGTAATAGACTCCAAAAATTTAACTTATATCTCGAGAACAACTTGATCGACTTTCTTTGCGCGAATTTGGGTATCGAGACTCCATTGTTTTTTGCAATTTTTATTGGAATTACTTGAGGGTTAAAGATTTTTCATATCGATATATATTTTTCTTTGTGATGATTGAGTGATGTTTGAATAATGAAGAGTATGAAATAGAAGTGACTACAAGTAAATAATAACAATGATAATCGGACATGCTGGTCCACTGTATTGAGGGGGATATACGAGGTCTGTTCAAAAAGTATCGCGTATCTTGAATTTCCGCGGGCTACGTATATTCGATTTTCGATTTTTTTGTGGCGTTAGGTTGGTACTCATGTCCCTCACTTATGCTGAAAAAATCGGCCATTTTGAATGCTTAGTTAATTGTTGACAGCTGTTTTGGTTAGACGTGTTTTGGTTTGTCTTCGATTTTTGCCTATTCCAAAAAATGGATCAAAGAATCTGTATCAAATTTTGTGTGAAAAACAAAATTAAGTACGCGGACGCATTCCGAATGTTGACTGTGGCATATGGTGAAGCTACCTTGGACCAAAGCAACGTTTATCGATGGTACAAAATGTTTTCAGAGGGTCGAGAAGATGCAAACAACGAAATGCATTCCGGACGCCCGAGCACATCAACAACAGACGAATACATTGATGAAATTAAGAAAATAATATTGGCCAATCGTCGAATCACCGTTAGAGAAGTTGCTGAGGAACTAAACATATCGATTGGCTCGTGCTATTCAATTTTTACCAATGATTTGGGTATGAGACGGGTCGCCGCGAAATTCGTGCCAAAATTGATCAATTTCGAACAATAACAGTGTCGCGTTAACATTGGTAAGGAGCTGTTGGACTCGGTCCGCGACGACCCAAATTTGCTCCAGAGGGTCATAACTGGTGACGAATCATGGGTTTATGGTTATGACGTGGAAACCAAAGCTCAATCATCGCAATGGAAGCTGATTTTTTGGAATAGGCAAAAATCGAAGACAAGCCAAAACACATCTAACCAAAACAGCTATCAACAATTAACTAAACATTCATAATGACCGATTTTTTCAGCATAAGTGAGGGACATGAGTACCAACCTAATGCCACAAAAAAATCAAAAATCGAATATACGTAGCCCGCGGAAATTCAAAATTCGCGATACTTTTTGAACAGACCTCGTATTCCGGATCAGCGTCACGTATCTGAAAGTCAAGTCTAGAAAAAACTGTGTGTTTGTACGTGATAAGCTCCAAAAATAAACATCTTGTAAAATAAACTTGTAATATCGAGTTTGACTCAACATTTATTTCACTAAGTGAATGGTAGATGAGTGTACAAAAATCTTTCGTTCATTATAATTTAATATCGAGCAAATAAAATCCACTCTTTTGTACATTTATTACGTTTATAATCCTCGATTTAATATATCTTGTCGTTCCCTTTTCACCGTCTAATCTTTTCGCCGATTAATATAAGTTAATATGACATTTCAATTTATAGCATACGAGATTCATATCGACACTCGCGTTCTACTGATGTACTTCACAGTTTTGAATTCAAAGCGAATTCACGTCATACACGTGCGAATAATGTTCATTTGGATTTGAGTATTGTCCAAGACGTTTGTGATTGATATAATAGTAAAACAATAAAGATATTTGCCCAACTTTTAGTTGGAGAAATGGCTTCCTCGATGGCCCATTGGTTTTGGTCCGGGACGTCCGAATTACTTGACGAGAGGTGTCCCGAATATTGTACCGAATGCCCAGTTCCAATGGATAGATAGGTAAATTGATTATTCCTCTCGATCTTTGTCTATTGTGTGAATCCCAAGCCTTCGATAATCAAACGTGCTCGGGATCTCGATGATACTGATGAGTCGAGAAGTCGATGTCCCCGGAGCGAAAGAGAAAGATTTAAAGAAATTCGACGAGAGTTGCCGGCTATCCCCTCTTCTCATACCTCACACTCTAGTCGTTTCACTAACGTCACACATTATCATTATCCACTATGGCTGCTACACATAATTGCGAGCGCCAAAATTTAAAATATCCTCGAGTTCTTACAATCTCGAGAACAAACTTGATCGACTTTCTTTGCGCGAATTTCACGCATCGAGACTCCATTGCTTTCTACAATTTTCATTGGAATTACTCGAGGGTTAAAGACTTTACGTATCGATATAAATTTTTGTTTGCGATGATTGAATGATGATTGAATCATGAAGAGTATGAAATAGAAGTGACTACAAGTAAATAATAACAATGATAATTGGACATGCTGGTCCACTGTATCGAGGGGGGTGGCTTTATATATATATATATATATATATATATATACTTCTATGTACGATAGGGTTTCACATCTACCGCGATGTAACCTCGAGGGACTTTTCTCCCGGTTATTGGTCCACCCCATAAGGCTTAATCACTGGCAAACGACTCGTTTATTGCGCTAGCCTTTATACACCACGTACAGCAAAGATATACACCTAATTCCCGAAAGCCCTTCTACGCTTTGCCGTCCCGTCGGGGAAACCTCGCTAATAGAATCGACAGATTTCTATCTCTAGATATATATATATATATACATGTATATATGTGTATCATCGTTCCCGCTTGGGCGCGTGCAACAGCATCAGTGGATCTGACGAAGGGAGACGAGAGAAAAAATGTAATAATTCCGAAGAGATGATATAACATTCGTTCAAACCAAAAAAATTATTCAGAGGGATTTATCGACGTTTTGAAGTAGTTATGGTGACCAAAAAAAAAAACAACAAATTAAAATCATAATGGAATTAAAGGGTATGGCCACGGTAGCGGGTATAAAATCATGTGCACATTCAACAATTTTTTTTTGTATGAAAAAATTATTTATTTATAAAACTAATTATACATCTATTTAGTATAAATATCAAGCTAATGAAAAATATTTTTTTTGTTATACAACATGGTCGACAACTGCGCTTTGCTTTTGGTATCTTTTTTTTTAAGGCGCTCCGCGGCGTGACATTTGGCATCCACAAATTTTGACCTAGAACAAAAAAAAATGTCCTTAATCTACATCAGAATACCTAGAGAAGTACGGAATTTCTGATTAATTAAAAACTTTCCATTTTATGGAACAGTTTTATACGAAATTTTTCACTGGAAATTTCATCTTTTAAGTTCAAATGCCTACAATATTCGAATAAAACAATATTTTTTCAAATTCCGTACCTACTTCTCTAGGTATTCTGGTGTAGATTAAGGAGAATTTTTTTGTTGTTCTAGATAAAAAATTGTGGATGCCAAATGTCACGCCGCGGAAAAAAGATACCAAAAGCAAATAGCAGTAGTCGCCCATTTTGTATAACACAAAAACAAAAGAAAATATTTTTCATTGGCTTGATATTTATACTAAATAGATGTGTACTTAGTTTTATAAATAAATCACTTTTTCGTCCACAAAAAAATTGTTAAATGTGCGCATGATTTTATATCCGCTACCGTGGTCATACCCCTTGAGGAGGTCGAGACACCAAAATATGTGAAAAAACCGCGATAATAATGTTGCCACACAGTTTCAACGAATGTCGAGTAAAGTATGTTGTATCCGATCGAGAAAAACAAAGTACTCCTTCTTGTAACCCCTGATATTGTTGTCTTTTAAGGGGAGATATACACCTAGCATGGTCGAAAAAATCGATTTTTTTCTTTGCATTTTCTTGAAGCTTGAGGTCTCAAGAATATCTAGTGAAAATTGCAAGTCACATCTCGATAAATAACGAAGTTACAGCTGAGAGAGTGAACCGCCTCTGAGAGCGCGCCGGATTTCGTCTGTGAATAAATATTCTGGGAAAAATGGATAACAGATATAAAGGTTCTCGGAAAGCTCATCGATCCGGATCTTTTCGCAAAGATCGAAGTAAAAAAAAACCGCCTAAAAATCGGCATACTGCCGAAAAAGTAGAGCTTTCGGACGAGAATATCAGTGCCAAAAAATTGAAGACGGAACGTGACACATCCGTACCAGAAGATCCAAACATCGGGTATGGAATTTTGAATTTTCTGACAGTATTTTCTGCCTTATCGGAATGTGTAAAATGCAAAAAGTGTGATAGTGATATTCGATTCTCAATAGAAAGCACTCGAAAGCAGTCACGAACGAGTTAAGAATATCGGCGGGATCGGGCGCGCACTTGTACGCTGCGCAAGAAGACGAAACTCGCATAGCGAAAACCGAGCTGCAAGCGCAAGAACAGACGAGAGAAGGTCGAATACGGCGCCGACAACAAAATTTAGAAGACATGAACATTCCGTCGACCGTAGAAGACTTACACTATGGGCCTGGTATCGATGATTCCATGTAAGTTGACAAATTTCATGATCTATTCATTCCCAAACTTCCAAACGCGTTTTTCTCAAAACCACGTTTTTTAAATCGGTACCCAAAATTTCTCGAAAACCTATGAACCGATTACCTTGAATTTTTTTGTGCTTATTCTATACATCATTATCTAGTGCTTGTCGTAGGATTTTTTTTTTTCGTCGTTTAGTTTTTGTTTTATATGCAAAATAATAACTAACTTTTAGTCGAAAAATCGCTATGTTATGTTCAAACGTCCGCCATTTTGTCATAAATCGATAATTTCAAAATTGGCTATGTCAAGTACTAGATTTCAGTATCTAATTTAATAACCTTTTTGGTTTTTTAGTTTCAGATGATTTTTGAAGAAACGCCAGTGGGTACCGTTTACCCAGATTTCTTTACGGCGCTCCGAAGATTACACAACCTCGTCAATTTTTAATTTTTTTTAATAAAAAAAATTGAACATATTTATGAATGTGTATACTTTTAGATAGGGAATCTCCCAATCCGAAATTTCAAATAGTTTTCCTTAAAAAAATTCTCAAAAATGATCCTTTCTTTGCGGTTCCTAGGTGTATATCTCCCCTTAAGCGGAGTTTCAATGTTTTTTTATTTTTCTTCAAATACCGCTCACGATTGCGAATAAACTGCTTGAGAAAATGAATGTCTAAACGAAGTCTTAAACTTTTTGATACAAAGCACCCTTGCAGGGTGCAAGCGTTTTTTAAGGGGTTATACGCAGTCAGGATTTAAAAAAAAAATTGTTTTTTAATCAAATTTTCGTAATGTACATATATTTAAGTATATACACAGAAAATTTCATGTCCGACAAATATTCTCAAAATTACGCGCATATTTATAAAGTCGACTCGGAGCGTTTGAACGTAGCGTCGTAGCGCCGATCAGTCTCAAATTTTTACACGAGCTTTATAAATATATTTTTTAGTGATTAATCGAAGGTTTCTTCACACCGATAAATATTTTCCATTTTATAAACAATTCGAGGCGAACATTTTTATCGAAAATCGATATGTTTTTTTTGAGAAGCCGCCATTTTGTTAAAAATTAATATTTTGCTTATTCCTTCGATTAAATACTAGATAATACCTTATATTAACGAAATCTTTTTCGTTTTTTTCATTTTAAATCGTCCGATCCAAAGATATCGTGCTCATCGCAAGACGCCTTTTTTTAGAGGAGCTGCCGAAGATCGGCTATGGCAGCGTTAAAAATCATTATTTTAACAAATAAAAAATGTGAAAATAAAGCTAAAAGTTACCACAATATGTAAATAAATTTTTAGGTTAATAAATAAAAATGTCATGCCAGGAAAAATTCTTGACAAATGGCTTCTATTCGCTCTCCTCACTGCGTATAACTCCTTAAATATCGTTCATATCACACGCAATAGCATTTATTTCCAAAGTCCGTGTTTTTATGATATAGATATTGATAACACAAGTCATCTTCAATATATGTACCTAAAAAATTTTACACGCACATATATATATATATATATGTAGTGCAAATAGGGGCACGTGCTGAGGGCTGCGAGGGTGAAAAGAGCTTAATTCTACGAGGTCGTAGCTAATCTTCGGTCTCGCAGACCATCCTCTCCCCATACATCACTCTCTTCGCGCCCAAAAAGGCTCTGATATAGATGACCGATAATCATTACGTGCTCAAGGGATGATAGTGCATGTCTACAGCGTGACCGTTAATTTTCAGTATATATAAGAGTGAAAGTTATAACGAGCAGTGACAACAATCGGTCAGGCCCTGGACTACCACGCAGGCGTGTCCAGATTGCGAATTCCACGGTCGATACGACAATGGGAAAATTTGCGGGTCCGTATTGGACCGGTATCGAAGGGGTTGCGAGGCGCAATCAATAAAAACTGAAGAGTTCCACAAATGAACAAAAAAACCATGTGTCCCCCCAGTGTGCAAAAGGAATCTTAAGGGCGGAAATAGGGTTAGACGGTTCAAAAAATCGATTTTTTTTTATTTTCATAAATTGAAAATTCCGACTCGTTCTACTGTTATAAGCCATTAAGGGGGAAAATAGGGTTAGGACAGCGTTATCGCAATGATTTTCATGAATTTTTTTATAGTATAAAAAATGAATATAATTTGTTGAAACTTTGAGAATATTTTATACATATATTTAAGTATATACTATAAAATATTTGAAATTTTTTTGAATTTCCTTGAAAAACACCGAAGATATTAGCGACCCCATATTGCTTGTTTTTCTTGGTACTATTTTTTCAAACGCGTTTTTCTGAAAACGACTTTTTTTTAATTTGCGTACACGCTAGTTTGAAAAGTTTTCAACCAATCGTTTTGAAAATTGACAGTTACTTTCTTCATAGTATTGCTCTCTATATGAACCTAAAATCGGAATATTATCATTATTTAAAATAATTTTTTTTTTTCAAATAAAGGTGTAAAAAGTGGCAAAAAATCATGCTTTTTTGTTTCGACACCTGTAAAAAATTCAATTTTCTATTTTTTTGATAGCATTTAGGTTCATATAGAAGAGAGACATATAATAAAAGTAAATTCCAGCCTCGTTTTATTTCAGATGAAAATTGCGTCTTCCAGAATGTATGCAAAATGCTGAGTCTGATTGTGACCTGCAATATGGGGTCGCTAATATTTTCGGTGTTTTTCAAGGAAGTTCTTCAAAAATTTTATAGTATATACTTAAATATATGTATAAAATATTCTCAAAGTTTCAATAAATTATATTCATTTTTTATACTATAAAAAAATTCATGAAAATCATTGAGAATACGCTCTCCTAACCGTATTTCCCCCTTTAAGCCTAATCGGGCGAGACGAGGGTTGCTGATAAATTATCGCTATAAAGAGGAAACATTATAAGATATTGGTGTGATCGTGGCATAATGCCTCATCGACCAAACGTCAATATACAAGAAGAAGCCACGTCAATGGCGATGTACGGACGTACGAAGCGGAATCATCGACTTGCGTTTCGGAGTATCGCAAAGAATCGAGAGATAAAAGCTTTTCGTCGTGTGTCTTCAGCATCAACAGATTATGAAACTGGAACTGTAGTGTTTTGTGACACGAATTCTCGTATAGCGAGAACATATTATAAATGTTAAAGTTTCTGAAAGATGTAGAGGAAGGAGAACGAGAGAGGGCGAGATAGAAGGAGACGCATGATCGCGATGAATCAGAGAATGTCCTCATGTCGTATGTCCCATAAGCCATATAGAAACTTTGATGGACGAAAAAGAAAAAAGAAACGAGACTCGCCGATCGAATGGACTCGAATCTTTTTTTTTGAGATAGACACGAAAGGGAAAGAACCGTAGACAGGCGTTCCATCTTTCTCACTCCTTCCTATATACATGTATATGATATCTAAAAAATCTTCTCTCTCTCTCGAGATCTTTCTGGTCCATATAACCACCCGCCAAGCCTCGGAGAAGATGAGATCTGATGGTGTGTACCCGCCGTAGAGAAGTAACAGGGTGGGCCCCTCTGATTCTCGCTGATGCCCCGGTGTCAAATGGTAAAAGGCCGGAGAGAGGATCCTTTGGCAAAGCATATATCGAACACATTTTCCTTCTCTCTCTCTCTCTCTCTCTCTCTCTCTCTCTCTCTCTCTCTCTTTCTTTTTCACTAAGGTGTGTAAGGGACGAAAACATCACGTGACAGCTCCTCTGCAAGAAGATCGACTTCCGCCGAGACTTCTCTCCAACTTCTCTCCTATATATTTCGTCTCCTCTCCTTTCACTCCCTATATCTTATATTCCACGTCTTTAACAACGCGCGCGTTGCGAGTAGAAGAAGAGGAAGAAAAAAATTAATATAAAATAGTCTGCGATCGCGACGATGCACTTTTACTCTCGGCCGTGCGTCTCGGAATAACTTCTTCGCTCTCGAGACTCCGGAACGAAGAGACGAATATATTCTGACACAAAAGTCGTTCCCGTTTCACAAGGGAATTCGTATAGTTGGCTATATGCGACCGTACATATATATCAAGCAGCCACGATGAAAAGTTGTATTTGGTGGTATAAAATCGTAAGGAAGGCCTCTCTTTTTTTGGGTTCCTCAATCTCTCTCTCTCTCCCTCTCTATCTTTCTCTCTTGTCCAACGTCGACACTGCGTACCTGTTGTGTAGTAGCACACCTGACAGGTGGATATGCGAGTGTCCCGAGGACAATTGTCTACCTTTTTTTTCTTTCTCCCCCGATTTGCCCCCGAGTGAGATCCCCTTCTCGTTCCGAAATATCCTCTCACTGTGCGGACTTGTCAATCCAAGAGTCTCGCTGTCACCGCCGCTTCGACGAGGATATTAAAGAGGTTCTACCATACCTCAATCTATACTTTACTCTACTCTCTACTCTCTCTCTTTCTCCCTCTTTGTATTCAAAAATTCCCCAATGTCCGAACTTCATGTCGACTCTGACTGATCCGCTTCGCGGGGCGTTACAACAATAATAGCTATAAGGAAATACTTATTATTAGCTGTTGTACATCGAACACTAGAAGGGAAATACTAAAAGGTCAACCCTTAAGCGACTGGGAAGAGTACTTTAGTATAGAGCGCCCGATTAGTGTCGGAACTCTTTTTGTTTTTTTTTCTCTTTGCTTCCTCGTAGAATGCTTTATTTTTTGAGAGAAAAGAAAAATTACTTCTAATTCGTCAGTTACATAGATCAGATTTAGCTCGATAGATTGTTTAGCATATCATTGGCCGAGTAAGGAAAACATTTCCATACAGAAGTTTGTACGGAATCCTGGTTTCCAGTAAAACACTAATTGACATTTGTCAGGGCTGCCCTGCTGGATTCCCGGTGGATCCCAAGCTGTTTCCTCATACGGTCTTTCAATTTATATTGCCGATAAAGTCTCGATTGGGAGTGTCGCGGGCGACCCAAAATGAATATCCCCTTAAGGGGGGAAATTGGGTTAGGACAGCGTTTTCTAAATGATTTTCATGAATTTTTTTATAGTATAAAAAATTAATATAATTTATTGAAACTTTGAGAATATTTTATACATATCTATAAGTATATACTATACAATTTTTGAAGAATTTTCTTGAAAAACACCGAAGATATTAGCAACCCCATATTGCAGGTCACAATCAGACTTAGCGTTTTGCGTACAATCTGGAAGCCGCAATTTTCATCTGCAATCAAACGAGGTTGGAATTGACTTTTATTATATGTCTCTCTTCTATAGGAACCTAATTGCTATCAAAAAATAGAAAATTGAATTTTTTACTGGGGCCAAAATTAAAAAGCATGATTTATTGCCATTTTTTACAACTTTATTTGCCAAAAAAAATCACTTTAATTAATGATAATATTCCGATTTTAGGTTCATATAGAGCGCAATACTATGTAGAAAGTAACCGCCAATTTTCAAAACGATTGGTTGAAAACTTTTCAAACTAGCGTGTACGCAAGTTCAAAAAAAGTCTTTTTGAGAAAAACGCGATTGAAAATAATAGTACCAAGAAAAACAAAGTCAAGGCACTCATACATTTTTTCGGTGTTTTTCAAGGAAATTCTTCAAAAATTTTGTAGTATAAACTTAAATATATGTATAAAACATTGTCAAAGTTTCAATAAATTATATTCATTTTTTATACTATAAAATTATATCATGAAAATCATTGAGAAAACGCTGTTCTAACCCTATTTCCCCCCTTAATGGCTTATAACAATAGAACGAGTCGGAATTTTCATTTAAAATTTTGGGAACATATTTTTCAATAGTTTTACTAACAATTTATGGAATAAAAAAAAATCGATTTTTTGAACCGTCTAACCCTATTTCCCCCTTAAAGTTCCAGCTAGATCGCAGCTCATGCCCTGGATTAAAATTTCAACATTATAAGGTTTCTGAAAACATAGACAAAAAAGTGTGAAATATTTTGTTCTTCGATTTTTGCAATGTTTCGATACCTTATTCGATCGGAAATTTCACGCTGATTACGAATAACACTGGTTTGTTGTCGAAAACTCTAAAAGTCAATGGGAAAAACGCGAAATTCGGAATAATCACTTTCCGGACGATTATCAACGGAATTTTGAGTTTCTCAAGGAAATGGTTATCGAATTAGTAATCTGCGAGTCAAAATCCATCGATATGCCGCCTAAAAGAAAATTTTACCATCCGAATCTTTTTTGGCATTTCGGCCAAAAAAAAGTGGCTTCACTAAAATCGCTGTAACGTTACTTCCCGATGGAGTTGGAATCCCGCTCTGTGCTCATTCTTTTCGTAACCGTTCAACCTTTAAAATGCCGCTTTATTCATGGTGTTACGATTTTTTTTTTCAATTTTTTCAAAGATTTTCAGAGTTGAAAGATCGAGGCGACGCTGCGGCCATAATAATTGAAATATCAGGATGGATCAAACGGCGTTGCCGAAGTTTACATGAGACGGTTTCAAATACCACCTCACAACCCAAAATCGTTTAACCGGGCACAAGGTTATAACCATTTGAAATTTCAACATTTTAAGGTTTCTTAAAAAGTGAGCAAATAATGACAAACATTTTTTTTTCTTCGTTTTTCGCAATGTTTCGATACCCTATTCGATCGGAAAATGTCCGCTGATTGCCAATAACACTGGCTTTTTGTCGAGAATTCAAAAAGTCGAAAATTCAAAAGGAATAATCACTTTTCGGACGATGCTCGGCAGGCTGTTTCCCCAATTGAGACGAGGGTTCGTCTCACTGCGGAATCAAGCAACTGGACACGGTCAGGGATCCCGTCCGAGTTCTCCGTCGGAATGCATTTTACGACGGTTTGATTTCGGTCATTGGATCTGATCGAGTCTGTAGATCGGATCCTTACCAGTCCTTGCCAATCCTGGCCAGTGATAATTACGGGAATACAACTGGATCCTCACGACAATTTCTACACGTTTGATAGGGTTATGTGCCGTAAATACCGCAAACAAGTTATTACGTCGTGTGGTTTGAAGTCGACGCTAATATATCCGAGGATTTGCGTTGTAGTTGTGTAGGAAAAATCACGAGAGCACGTTTTTGTCACGAATTAGCGGAGATCCTTGACGTTCTAATGAGCTATATACCGCGACGAGAGAGCTCGCAATTTGCGAGCGCGATAGAATAATCCCTATCCCGTTCTACTTTCCTCCCTCGCCGATTATGTCGTATCTATAATGTGGAAAATTTACGAGGCGAACCGCGGCGGCAAAACGGGATAGATATATAAACACGCGTTTGATCTCTTCGTCACGAGCGCGGATTAACTTAATTTTTCCGGCCAATTTCCGAGTATTAGTTTAAAAAAAAAAAACCTGCTAGTTGAAACTTGCCGGGATATAGACATTTTGATTTTACTAGGACGTTACCCTCAGCAAAATTTGCCATTCATTGCCATTGAGAAATGCCATTGAATTTCCGTTGCTTCAGACGCAATACCAATTGAAGGCAGTTTTGCCATGACTCTGAAGATATATGCATCATACAAAATTTCAACTTTGGACAGCTATAACTACCGTGTTTTTTATCGTACATACTTTGCTCAGGTCTCATTTTCTTCGTTTTGCGATTCTGCAACATTGCAATTTTTATGTTTTTTTTTCTTCAGCGGATGGGAGAAATCCCGGGTTGTGGTCCCCAGCCACAGCCCGGGACTTCTCCCATCCGCCGGTCTAGACTGTACCCCCACCACACCTGAAGTCTGACCAGTGCCAGGGTACGTTGCAAGCGCTAGGGGTAGCGTTTACACCATAGGCATCTAGTGCCCCCCTGCGCCATGATCCTGGTGGGGGTATATGAATCTATATATATATATAAGGGCGATTTTTTTTTCGACTTTTTTTTTCTCAGTCCTCACCTGAAATTTTGTTGGATATGTCGAAAATCAAGCTCCCTGAAAGTTCCAGCCCTTAATATTAATTCTAAGTACTTTCCCTTAGCGTGGAAAGATTTTCCATCTAAAATACACGTAAATCGAATTTTTTTTTTCAAAATTCTATAACTCAGCCGTAGTTTATGCTATCATATTGTTCTTGGTTTCAATTTACTCAGAATAAAACAATCTAAAAAAGTGCCTTTTGCGGCGAAAGTGTAAATTGTACTGGTCAGTTGGAACAAGTCACTGAAATTGATTTTTACCCAAAATTCTCGTTTTTTTGCTGGTATCTCCGAAAAAATTAATTTTACGAAAAAAATGTGAATGAAAAATTTGTTGGAAATTTAATTTCCTACAAAAAAGGTTCTATCGACCCAATTGCTTAGATTAATATTTCTTGAGATATTGAACTTTAACTTATGAGTAGTATAAAATTTATAAAATATGAAATATTAAATACTAAAAAAAACTAAAAAAATTAAGTTCAATATCTCAAGAAATATTAATCTAAGCAATTGGGTCGATAGGATCTTTTTGTAGGAAATTGAATTTCCAACAAATTTTTCATTTACATTTTTTTCGTAAAGTCAATTGTTTCGGAGATAACAGCAAAAAAACGAGAATTTTGGATAAAAATCAACTTCAGTGACCGGTACCAACTCACCAGTACAATTTACACTTTCGCCGCAAAAGGCACTTTTTTAGATTATTTCATTCTGAGTAAATAGAAACCTAGAACAATATTATAGCATAAAATGCGGTTGAGTTATCGAAATTTGAAAAAAAAAAAATTCGATTTACTTGTATTTTAGATGGAAAATCTTCTCACGCTAAGGGAAAGTACTTAGAATTAATATTAAGGGCTGTAACTTTCAGGGAATTTATTTTTCGACATAGCGAACAAAATTTCCGGTGGGGACTGAAACAAAAAATAGTAGAAAAAAAAATCGCCCTAATATATGTATATATAGATATATATATAACTCCCGCACCAGGATCTACATATAATTCGTATTTATTCGAATAGGCTAATACCGCGTCTGTCGAAAATAGGGATCAATAAAACAAAGGGAGATGGAAAATACTATCATCTCGAGAATTTCACAATGAATGAAATGATACTGACCTTGTCCGATAAAAAACACAGTAGTTATAGCTGTCCAAGAGTTTCTTTTCGTTGTATCCCTTTAAAGAATGCTTAAAAAAACAAACGAAAAAATTGGAATTTTGCAGATTGGCAAAACGAAGAAAATAAGACCTGAGTGAAGTCTGTACGATAAAAAACACGGTAGTTATAGTTGCCCAAAGATGACATTTTGTCTGTTTCAGGGTCATGTTTTGCCAAAAGTAAAAACTCCATTCAAAATCCCATTGGTATTGTCATTGGGGCTTTCAATGGAATTTTTTCCATTGGGAAAAATGTTTTGCCGCGTGCAGTTTTGCTACGTGCAGTTTTGCTACGTGCAGTTTTGCCAATGACAACATTTTACCACTCAATTGCCCATAGGCAACAATGGCAATATCAATGGGATTTTGAATGGAGTTTTTACAATTAGATTTCCCATAGGCACCAGCAATGGCAATACCAATGCGATTTTCAATTGAGTTTTTATCTTTGGAGAAAGTGCGTTCAACTGCCATTGTGTCTGAAGCAATGGAAATTCAATGGCAGTTCTTAATGGCAATGAATGGCAAATTTTGCCAATAAATCACAAAAAATACACACAAACTATGATCAAGTAAAAACTGGAAAGTAATCGGAACTATCTGAGAAGTTTGCGAAAAAAATGACGATTATATAACTTTATGAAGAATGCCTCATATATATCATGACCTTTCAGTCTTTATACCATTTTTTTTAAATTCATGCAAAGAAATAACAATATCATTCTTATGATATTGGTATTTCTTATATTGTTATATATTTGAATTTGTTACATACATTATATATACACGTAATATTATGAATTTATTATATAATTATCTCTTCTTGATAATAATATTATAAGTTCATAATATTAGGTGTATATATAATGTATGTATCAAATTCAAATATATACATATATATATATTTCTGAGTTTTATACGTAGATTATTTTATAAAAAAAAGGAAGAAATGCCATACGAATTTACCATTCCAAATGAAACTGAAAGGTCATATTACCATTCAGTTTCTATAGAAAAAAAACATGGCATAGGATTTTGACATTGGCTTTCCAACCAGTTTGTATGGAAAGAAATTGTCATTTGAGTTTGCCATTGACTTACCATTCAGTTTTTATGGAAAGAAATGGCCATTCGAGTTGGCCATTGGCTTTCTGTTCGGCTTGCCGCCAATAAAAACTTTCCGCAAACTTTGTCATACAATTCGTATTGGAATTAGATGGTAATCAGCCTTTGCCATCAACTGCCAATGGCAAATTTCGCTAAGGGATACACTAGGGTGGGTCAAATAAAATGACAAATTTTTTTTTTTCCTCGATATAATGAAAAATGTATTGTTTGACATCTCAAAAAAAGCTCTGCAAGTATTAGCCCTTCATATTTAAATTAAGAGGTCCCTCATCGCAAATTTTTATTTCCCATAACATGGGAAATTTTTTCTTTTGACTATGGAATTCTATTATGCTTTAACCGTTAAGGTTAGAAGAGTTTTTTAGCACATTTTTGTAGAACATTTGATGCTCTACAAAAAAGCTCTCTTGTGTCTAATCGATCATATTTATCGATGTCGCATATTTAAATTAAGAGGTCCCTCATATCGCGAATTTTCATTTCCCATTTAAATAACATGGAAACATTTTTTTTTTAACTTTGGAATTTTATAAGACTCAAACCGTTGATGTTAGGAGAGTCTTTTAGCACCTTTTTGTAGAACATTTGATGCTCTACAAAAAGCTGTCTTGTGTCTAATCGATAAAAGTAACCGTGCAAAAAATAATCGGTGATAATTAGCTCTGGATTCTCTCATATTTGTTTGAAAACAATTAGTAATATATTAGTAGTATATTAGTATATTAGTAATATATTAGTAGTATATTTATTCATATTGATAACTAAAATGTAAAAAAATTTGAAATTTATGTACCAATAAACGAGATAAGTAGAATCCAGAGCTAATTATCACCGATTATTTTTTGCACGGTTACTTTTATCGATTAGACACAAGAGAGCTTTTTGTAGAGCATCAAATGTTCTACAAAAAGGTGCTAAAAGACTCTCCTAACATCAACGGTTTGAGTCTTATAAAATTCCAAAGTTAAAAAAAAAATGTTTCCATGTTATTTAAATGGGAAATGAAAATTCGCGATATGAGGGACCTCTTAATTTAAATATGAAGGGCTCATACTTGCAGAGCTTTTTTTTTGAGATGCCAAACAATACATTTTTCATTATATCGAGGAAAAAAAAAATTAGTCATTTTTTTTGACCCACCCTAGGATACACACACACACATACATGTCCAAACATTTTTTTCTACATATGATCTTCCGAACATTGAAAACTAATAAAAAAAATTTAATTATCACAAATTTTCCTCCTATGAGGAAGCAAAATTGTGCGACAATTATCCAAAGTCGAATAACGCAATTATATATCTGTTCGATTTATGAAGTCAACATATATTACGGATGACCGTCACGCGCCATGGAAAAAAAAAACGCAGTAAATCCCGTTTGTTCCCTGTGGAGAGGATTAAACCTCCTTGCTCGGACAATGAAAATACGCTAACGATTAAAAAGCGACCTTCCGGATTTTTTTTTTCATTCTAATCGATCCAGATTCATCGCGATTTCACAGCGGGTGTTTCCACGCGTTTTCTATCCCCACAGTGATACCGGTACCACGCCGAAAGGATGTCTGACGGTAAAAAAGAGTATTAGAAGGGCAAACAAAAGAAACGGTCCTTTGAGAGTAACCCCCGTAAGGCCGATGAACTCGACGCGATCCTCGAGGAGGTCGTCACTCATGAAAATTAGTGTCATGCGGGAGGGGCGGAGGGGTGATACAAATTCGACGCCGGCGTCTCCCGGAAACGAAATTTGTCGGGGGATTTTTTTTTTTTTTTAGTCACAAAGAATGAGGAGGTAAAAAGGAGGCACCGGTGTGTTACTTCTCTCCAGAGGCACACAGGCGCGTCAGTGGACACAATGCTAGAGATGTACGAAACTATCCCTCGCGCGCGCGTACGTATATCCATCGTTTTCAACAAACCCCCTGCTGACATGTTTATACAGTATTGTCCGTGAGTTGGCGCAAAAGTTTCAGCTTCCTTTGCACCCCTCCCGCCGACCCTCAGCCCGGAAAATCAGTGTATGTGGACAATTTTTCATATCTCCAGGATATGATGCCGGTGGAAGAACGGTAGCAGGTCTCCATATATATATATATACTTAAGGAAAGAATAAGGGATGACGAGAGAGCGACGGACATTGTACGATGCGGTTCGAGCAAACGGCACAAACGGCAATAGCGTGTAATTTAGTTATACAGAGATCGGTTCGCAACAATTTGCCCCCGTAAAATGTTTGTACATGCATACACGAAGAAAAAAAAACGTACATGCACGGGTGTTACGAAAACGTAATGTTACATGGGCGCGAAAGCGTTCCGCGTAACCCGTGTGTTTATCCAGGTCCCCTCTCGCGATTTTCTCTCTCGCAACCATACAGATACACAGACAGGAAGAGAGAGAGAGAGAGAACTATGGGGAATGATGATGGACGAGTCTAAACCTACGTTTGTTTAGGCCGAAAAACTTCGAGCGCCCCCTGGCGTCCATTGTTCGACTTGTCTCGTTTCTTTCTTTTTTTTTCTTTCACCGGGGCCCTATAACCCAAAGCGAGAACACCAACTGCCTTTTTTTAACGCATATATACACACACGATCGTTCACAGTCTCCTGTTAGCGCGTCGTCACTTTTTTTTCTATCGTTTTTTTTTTCTTTCTTCTCATGTAATTCTTCCTCCTCGCGTGGGTACACACAGACGGCGCGGCACGTACCCCTCTCGTATGGGGGTGTCGGGCTAAAGCGCGTGGTTAAAAAGTTTCGTGGATGTGTTTCGGATGTTTGGGGCCAAACGACGAACTCTGAGGGTTCGCTGAGGGCAAAAATTCCTCACGAAAATCACCAGGTGACGCTTGACGGTCGGGAGTGAAGGGGGACCATACAGCGAGCCGGTGTATATAGAACTTTGAAATTTTGTCGTCTTTTGTGCCTTGAAAGTTTGCAGCTTCACGAGGATAATCCAACGAGATCAACGAAACAGACTCTCTCTCTCTCTCTCTCTCTTTGGTTCCCGCCAATTAAGGCCTAAGAAGCGAGAGAGAAAGGATCGTTTGACCGCGTGCGCGGGTGCACATTAAAATGAAGCAGCTTTGAGGGAAAACGAGAAGATGGAAAGAGGTGTATATATGTATGTATACTCCTTTGAGGAGCATTCGAGAGCCAAATAGACAATGAGAGTTTGACGATTCTTTTGTGATATATACATATATATATATATACATGGGGCATTTCATGTCAAACTGACTTGAATGTAACCCTTACCATCCGGGTATTTGGTCAACAATTTTTCATAATGCCGTTTTACAACCTTAAAACCATGCGATTTTGTTTGTAAATTCTTATTGATCAACGCAATCTAATAATGTTAAATAAGAAAATGAACAAGAACCAAGAACTTCTTTTAAAAATCGAAAAAAATTTTGAAATAAACGGTGTTCCACATAAAAATCTTCTGAGCCGTTTTTCAAAGTGGAACGGCGTACGATTATACTTTTTTTTCGATTTTTGTTTGTTTGCGCAAAATACTTCGAAGAAAATTGAACGGAACGTCGGGCCTATTTCGGGATGAGGTATTAAAAATGTTTCATTTTAGACCGAGGATTTTTGATAATTTCTTTTGGACTTTCAAAGTGCCGCTAACGTTTTGTTATGTGTGAAAGTAATTTTTCTTTTCATTCCAATCATTACTAAATAGCGATTAGCGGAAAATATTTGACAAAAAACTACGGGGCTTTTGGGGTTGCAGGAAAAAAGATATGACAAATTTTTGATCAAGTGCTAGAAGGTAACCTTTAACAAAATTTGCCATTAAGAAATGCCATTGAATGGCAATTGAAGGCAGTTTTGCCAAGGGGAAAAACTCCATTCAAAAGCCCGTTGGTATTGTCATTGCTTGTGCCTATGGGAAATTAATAGTAAATTTACCATTCAATTCCCATAAACGCAAGCAATGGTACAATGCCATTGGAGGTTTCTATGGAATTTTTGGCATTGGAAATAATGCCAAGGCAGTTTTGCCAATGACAAAATTTTACCATTCAATTTTCCATAGGCACCAATGGCAATACCAATGAGATTTTTAATGGAGTTTTTATCATTCGATTTCCCATAGGCACCAGCAATGGTAATACCAATACGATTTTGAAGAGAGTTTTTATCCTTGGCAAAAGTGCCTACAATTGCCATTTACGTATGAATCGATGGAAATTCAATGGCAGTTCTTACCGGCAATGAATGGCAAATTTTTCTAATAAATCACAAAAAATGCACACAAACTATGATGAAGTAAATACTGGAAAATAATCGGAACTATCTGAGAAGTTTGCGAAAAAACGATGACTACCATATATAAATTTATGAAAAATGTCTCACATATATGGTATGTCTTTTCAGTCTTTATAGCAATTTTTTTTAAATCTATGCAAATAAATAACGATATTAAAAGAAGAGATAATAATATTGTAAAATAAGTTATGTATCAAAGTCAGATATATATATCTGAGTTTGATACATACATCTATATATATATATATAAATGAATCCCTATTTTCCTTGGTCACGCCATAACTTGAGACGGACTTTACAGATTTCATTCATCTTTTTTTATAAGTTTTTTAATACTTCGTAGAAGGTTCTTACGGAAAGAAAAATTTTAAAAATTGCGCAGAAAATTGGAAAATTTCAGAAAACTTAACGACTATTTAACCATCGCACGTTTGACAGTTCGCGCGAAGCAAATGTGATTTAAGGGGGGACATAGGGTTAGGACAGCGTTTTCTCAATGATTTTCATGAATTGTTTTATAGTATAAAAAATGAATAAAATTTATTGAAACTTTGAGAATATTCTATACATATATTTAAGTATATGCTATAAAATTTTTATACATATATTTAAGTATATACTATAAAATATTAGCGACCCCATATTGCAGGTCACAATCAGACTCAGCATTTTGCGTACATTCTGGAAGCCGCAATTTTCATCTGAAATCAAACGAGGTTGAAATTTACTTTTATTATATGTCTCTCTTCTATATGAACCTAAATGCTATCAAAAAAATAGAAAATTGAATTTTTTGCAGGGGTCAAAACAAAAAAGCATGATTTTTTGCCATTTTTTACAACTTTGTTTGCGAAAAAAAATTACTTAAAAAAAATCATAATATTCCAATTTTAGGTTCATATAGAGCGCAATACTATGAAGAAAGTAACTGCCAATTTTCAAAACGATTGGTTGAAAACTTTTCAAACTAGCGTGTACGCAAGTTCAAAAAAAGTCGTTTTCAGAAACACGCGGTTATATGCGTGGCGCGTTCGAAGCCTGAAGGAGAGCTACTCACTTTAATGGCTTATAACAATAGAACGAGTCAGAATTTTCATTTAAAATTTTGGGATCATATTTTTAATAGTTTTACTAACAATTTATGAAATAAAAAAAATCGATTTTTTGAACCGTCTAACCCTATTTCCCCCCTTGATAGATGCATCGGTCGGCATCTATCGATCGAAAAATTCACTTGTTCATTTCTTAGTGCACAGCCCATTCGATCTGAACGTTTATCCAGATTTGAGTGTGTTGAGTGAGTTTTTTGAGAAGTGTTTGTTCATCGCAGTTAGTTCACCGCAATCACGCCTTATATTAAACTTTAACTGAAAGTTAAACTTACGGCTTATATCAAAAGTTAGCTCAGACAGGACAACGTCTATCGGGTAAGCTAGTTATTTTATAAAAAAAGAAAAACCATGCCATACAAATTGAGCATTCAAAATAAAACTGAAAGGTCATAATACCATTCAGTTTCTATGGAAAAAAAACTGCCATAGGAGTTTGCCATTGGGTTTCCATTCAGTTTCTATGGAAAGAAATTGCCATTCGAGTTTGCCATTGATTTTCCATTCCGGTTGCTGTCATTAAAAGTTTTCCCTTGGCTTTGCCATACAATTCCCATCGAAAGTGTATAGTAATCAGCCTTTGCCATTGACTGCCAATGGCAAATTTTGCTAAGGGAAGAAACGGCCAGGTCGATTTGTTGTGGAATGGTCCATATACAAATCTTAAGTATTACTTTGTTAGTCGTTCATCTAAGACACTTCTTTGAGCATTACCTCGTTTTCTTCGACATCTACCTTTCATACACACATACATATATATATATATATAATATACTTGTCGCGATTTTGCCTATTTCACTTCAGAGGGGTTTAACCAATTTCCCCATTCATAAGCCATATTCTCTTTTTCTCTCTCTCTATCTCACGACGGCCTAAGGGTTAAGCCTCAGGGATTTGTGTGTGGGTTATACACTGGAGAGGCATCTCTCGTCGTATTGTATACAGTGCATTACACTCGACTTACGGTCCTGCACCAAATGCTGATGGTGTTTGCTACCAACTACGAGCGTTTAACTGTTTCTCTGTGACGTACGAACAGAGATGCTCCTTCCAATAACACCTTCCCGTATCCTCGTCGCAAGGTAATCGGGATTTCAGCCAACAGAAGCATAAATACATAATATATATCGAGAAATGAAAAATCTTATTTCTAAAACGTGATTTACCTGTCGGCCCCTTTGGTAATGCCCATATACCTGATGTACACACTCACACACACACACGCATATATATATATATATATATATATATATATATATATATATATATATAAAATGATCAAAGGTAAATTCGGTACATTCGTAAAAGATATTATCGCAGAAAACACCCGGGAATGCCCATAAGGCGTTATAATTCATAAATCTCACCTACCCCCGCCGCCCACCATGGTAATAAGTTAATCCATACATTGAGAATAAACGTCTCGTCAAATGTGTCCCGGCGACGCATTGTTCTCGTCTCGAACGATAATTTGATTTTGGCGCCAACGAGGCGCCAATGTCTGGGCGCGAGGGTTTGCAATCTGAAACGAGAATAATATGTATATATATTGGATGAAACGAGACAATGGACATTTATATAATGCCCATTGAGGTTGGGAAAAACCCAACTCGTGTAAACTGAAATTATTAGCCTAGAACTTAAACCCTTATACATATGCACCGTTCGAAAAAGATTTTTGTACTCGAGAGTTTATGGAATTAGGGATTGGGGTGTTTTTATATATATATTTTTTTTTTTCTTTGTCAGGTGTTAATAAAAGTTGTGGAATCGTTAACCAGAGAATTTTTTCGATTTGCCGTAAAAGGGGATGTTACTTTTTGTCGGCATTCTCAAAATTCACTGTACCAAGGAAGCGTGTGTGTTTGTGCGAGAGAGAAAGTGAAAATATCGAAAGGATGGTTTATGGGCGTTAGGTGTATATCACCACTAAGTAACCCCCCCGGAGAAAGACCGCCCCTGCGCGACGTTATACAATTTCAACGACTTTGCTCGCACCGGCGTATAATATACGGTACACGAATTCGCCCCTTCAAAGTGCCCGGAACCTCCCGATAATTTGTCACTACAATGAGTCTCATTCATACAGCAAAGCGGAAGTCTCCAATTGCCCTCTATCGGCCTCTCTCTCTCTTTCTCTCGTCTCTCGTAGAAAGCACAAAGAGGAAGGTGACGAGGCGTGAACTGTTCGTGGTTTCGAAATGTCACAGATCATTTTATGTTTTTGCACGCCCTCCGTTCAATATGATATTTCACTTATATATTATCCCAAGGATATCTTCGGGCGATATTTTCAATCCCCCCAATCCATCGTAAAGAGAACCGATGTCTCGAGGCCGATTAACTTTTTATAAAAATAATGTTTTTGCGCGGAAGGCTCCTGCCGTCGCCATATTGTCTTTTTTCGATCGATCAACCCTTGGTCGACTTGTTCGTACCAATATGAGAGGTCCTCAACGTAAAGTATCCTCCGTCGGGACACATTTTCCTTGTTAATGTATCGTTTTTGTATTTTTGTTTACTTTAAGGGAGGAAATAGGGTTAGGACAGCGTTTTCTCAATGATTTTCATGAATTTTTTTATAGCATAAAAAATGAATATAATTTATCGAAACTTTGAGAATATTTTATATATATATTTAAGTATATACTATAAAATTTTTGAAGAATTTTCTTGAAAAACACCGGGGATATTAGCGACCCCATATTGCAGGTCACAGACTCAGCATTTTGCGTACATTCTGGAAGCCGCAATTTTCATCTGAAATCAAACGAGGTTGGAATTTCCTTTTATTATATGTCTCTCTTCTATATAAACCTAAACGCTATCAAAAAAATAGAAAGTTGAATTTTTTACAGGGGTCAAAACAAAAAAGCATGATTTTTTGCCATTTTTTACAATTTTATTTGCAGAAAAAACATTATTTTAATTAATGATAATATCCCGATTTTAGGTTCATCCCGAGCAGAAATTTGTTCCGGCTGGCCTGATATAGGATCAGGCCCCGTTCAGGAATCGATAAGGTTAACCTGATCAGGCTAACCGGATCACGCCCAGATCAGGGGCGGATCATATTCTGATACTGCGTGAATTATCAGGCTAGTCTAACATTACATATATCAGGACCGGATTAGGTGCGGCTAAGGCGTGCGTGGCAAATCCTGATCACGCTAACCGTATCACGCCCAGATCAGGGGCAGATGGTATTCTGATACGGCATGAATTATCAGTGCAACCTGAGGTGTTAAGAATGAACTTGTGTTAACACAAGTTCATTGTCAACACAGATGAAATTTTGCATTAAAATGAGTATTTTTCGACGATTTAATAGGATAGACGGAGGATACTCATTTGGGAAATCTCTGTGTCGTATTATTTCGAATAATGCTTCTTGAGAGATTATTCGGTTGACACTTAAATAATATTAATAATAATAATAATAATAATAATAATAATAATAATAATAATAATAACAATAGTAACAATAATCATAAGATTGACAGCAGTGGACGCGCGGTCGGTTCGCGGCTTCGGCGGTCTGCTATGTTAAGTAAGCGGTCACCCATCCCAGTACTGACTGCGGCGAATACAGTAGTGTTCGCCGCAGACAGTACTGGGATGGGTGACCGCTTAGCCGGTCAGTGGCTTATCTACCCACTACTGAACGGCAAGCACTTTTTCTGAGTTTTTCAAACACCCGACAAAAATATACGCTGGAAATACGAATAATGAAAGGAAATTATAAAATAGTATTTATGTTATTATTATTATTAATATCATTATTATCATTACTACATCGATTTTTCAATCGAGAACCCACACCACCTTAAAATTAAATCTACTACGACGACAATTTTTAATATAATTCACCATCTTCATTTCTGGTGGTTGGGCTACATATAAGATATTCCTAGAAGTAATTAACAAGTGTGAGATAGGTAGGTAGGTAGATAGGTAGGTTTAAATAGCACAACTCCCGATTAGAGAATTAAATTTAAACGACCGCAATTATCGTTTATACAACAAAAAACTTCTAAAAAATAACTGTTAGTACAAAAACATTTTTTAAAAATATTTTTCGGTCCAATTTGAGAATGGATGCTAGTGAGAGAGGTTGCAGGTTCGAACCCTGGTGGAAGCCGTTTTTTATTTTTTTTTGTTAAAGATTATTATATGGGCCAGCTAGCAACATACGATGGCCAATAACCTAATTCTCAGAAGATAAATAGATTTTATTCATTTGAAATTTGAAAATTGGAATTCAGTGCCAGATCGAGACCAGGTCGGTGCCGGGTTTCAAAACGATTGGTTGAAAACTTTTCAAACTAGCGTGTACGCAAGTTCAAAAAAAGTCGTTTTCAGAAAAACGCGTTTGAAAAAATAGTGACCGCTCGGTTAAATACGTGGCGCGCTCAGGGCCTGAAGGAGAGCTACTGACTTTAATGGCTCATAACAATAGAACGAGTCGGATTTTCATTTAAAATTTTGGGAACATATTTTTCAATAGTTTTACTAACAATTTATGAAATTTAAAAAAATCGATTTTTTGAACTGTCTAACCCCATTTCCTCCCTTAACGGCTTAATTTTTTTAACTAAGAATTCAATTTGAATAAATTTGAAAAATTATTACAAAGGTTATATGGTGAAAAAAAAATTAAATTGTCGATTTCACATTTTTCATTAACTTCTCAACTATAAGACAAACAACTTTTTTAAATCTCTTAAAAAATATTAACATTATTTTTTACGGGTATAAATGGACTACTGATGAAAACCATGGCGACTCCTTGTCGACATCATAACTTCACAAAAAATTATCCAATCTACAAAAATAAAAAAGAATCCAGTAAAATAATGTAGTAATAATATTCTAATGGAGAGAATTTTTTTAAATCTTTTTCGAAAATAAAGATATTACAGTATTTCAAACTTTAATATGCAATTTTAAAAAAACAATTAGTGTTTATTAATTTATAAAAAATTGTCCAAGCAAAAAATTGAAGAAACCTCTCGTCAGACTATAGTGAAAATAATTATCAAGAAAAGAAAAAGTTAAAAAACATTTACAATTCACTGAGTTATCGTGCTGACACTGTCTAAAAACATAGTTTCGAGAAAAACGCGTGTAAGGTTTCTGGTAGATACAACGTGTACCGAATATCCGGTCACATTTATTGCTATAACTTTGTATCGGAGTGGAATTTTCATGAAGGTTTGTTGTTTGAAAAATTCTCAAAACTATAAAGAATAAAAATCTGTAAAAGAACAACGTCGATTTTTGGAAAATTTCAGGGGTATGTGAGCGCTTAATGTTCCAGCATATACATTGCACAAAGATTGTGGAAAATGAGCTACGAGAGCGCAGAGAGTAACGCGAATGAACCGCGAGAAGGCAAACACACAAATGGCGTGTCCTTAGTTGGCCGGTAACAAACTTTTATCTTTGGTGTAAAAACCCCGGCTTCGGATGGAACATACTTGAAATACTCACGTCGGAGATGCTTCTCGCGCAATTTTATACGCTTCCTTTCTTTTTTTCTTTGTTTTCGGGATCACGAGTTGCCGCGAGAGAAAAAAGAGAAGACGGGTAGGAATCGGCGAGGGAGACGCGTGAACTCGGGAGAATCGGCGGTGTGATGCTGGAAATATATATCCACGTATATATATATATATATATATATATATATATATATATATAAATATATAAATAAATGTATGGATCTCTCTGCCCGGTCCTGCAGTTGGGTCTCTAATGATGATCTACGGTTCGGCTACCGCGCACACCTTCCTATAAAGCTCCTAATTTCTCCTCTATAAATTCGTCCGCGCTTTGGCTGTTGCTTCTGCTTTTTGGTCCCCACCCCCTTTTCCCTCTCATACACGCATATATCTACACGCATACACGAATATATCTATACATATATTTCTTCTCATCTCAAACCTTTTATATTTTTTCATTTATTTTTTCCCTCTTTCTCTCTCTCTCTCTTCCTCTCTTTATCTTTCGATTCCTGGCTGTCGACCTTGCGCAGAGCATCATGCTCTCTCCTCCTCTTCCTTTTCTCTCTCGCACACACGCTTGGATAATTTTCGACCACCTTATAACCGACTCGTCGTAAATATACAACTGTATTTGATATTTATGTATATGAATTCGTATCATTTATAACAAGCGTCGAGATTTCGTTGCCCCGGCTACAAATAACCATATATAGGATGATACAACGAAAGATTTCTTCCTCCCCCACCTCCCAACCCCCTCGCGCCACTTTTTGCTGTTATATGTACGTCTTTGCCAGCCCGATCCCGAAGACAAGAGACACGGTTGGGAAAAAAAGTGGCAGAGAAAGGAAAAAAAAGAACGGGAATGAAATAAAAAGTGAAGGAAAAGAACCTATCGCGCGGGTTTCTCATCGCTTCACGATCGATCGTTTTTTGTTGTTGTTGTTGTTGTTTGTTTCGTCTTTATTTTATTTTTTATTATTCTTTGGTTTTTATTTTTATCCGAAGATGGGACATTTTGCCTTTGGGGCGAGGGAACAAAACAAAACATGCCCAACGACTCGGCACATCGTCGGCGCGAACACAACAACACACCAAACACGCACGCTTATGACCGTGGGCACTTCAAACAAATTGGATAATATTCGAGATATTCGCACGGCACGGACTCGCATGGTAGCTTCTCGAGTTCCCCTAATTAGCCAATTATATTATAGCAAAGAGTGGATTAAAGATCGAATAATATTAATTTACGTCTTTCGTATATACACTACTGTTTATACTTTTAGTTTTATTCTTTTCCTACTCTCTCGATACGTCTATGGACGATTTCATGTGGAATTCATATCGTCGGGAGTTAGTGTTGATCGAACCTTCATAAATTTAGAAGAACGTGTCCAGTTTGAATGTTTTCTCTGTCTGTCTGTCTCTCTTTCTCGCTCTCTCCCTCTCTCTCTCTCTCTCTCTCTCTCTCTCTCTCTCTCTCTCTCTCTCTCTCTCTCTCTCTTCGTGTAAGATCTCAATCTCGAGACTGTAGGATCGGTAGAGTATTTTTCATGAGGACGGAAGAGACGTGTCTTTAAGCCCCGTTTCCCTTCGATACAAGCCTCGATAATCACCCTTGGCGCCATGAGCAATAAGCAATATTAGCACTCGCTCTATATCCGTGTTTCCAAGCAAGTTTCCAAAGCGTCGAAGGGGCCAGGCCCGGGGGAGTAGGGGAATTTGTCGGTTCTCGTTCATTGCGGGGAAAATTTTCCTCGATTTTATACTTTCGTTTGTGCTTTTTTTTTCGCACGTTCCATCAAACCTTCACAACGTCCGAATTGCAGGTGTTTGAAAAGCATTTGTTTTGTTTTTTTTACTACCCCGCGTAGAATCTTTAAATCGTGACGAAGGAGTACGTCGAAGAACTGAGAAATAAATAGAGTGAGAGAGAGAGAGACGATTGGAGGGGTTCTTAACAATGCGCGGTCGTATAATTTGAGCCAATGATGGGTTATAGAACCCATCATCGAAGTGGTGGCTAAATATCATAAATACGATCCGACGGCTGTTGTCGTTAACCTGGCCGTACGTTTTTTTTCTGCTTGAAAACAAAATGGCCTATTGAATTGTGAATTAAGGTCCGATTTGCGCCCTTCTGAAATCTACGAAACATCGTAGATTTCAACAATGAGTTGAGGCAGACAAACTTTACACCTCGTTTTTGTTGCTCCCTCTAATACAGCAATGGCTTATAAAATACTCGAGATCTTTCGATGCAAACGTAGTTTTTTTTTCCCCCCATTTCGCTTACTCGCGCGAATGAAGTTTTATGTTTGTGAAAGAAAAAAACGGAGCCTTTTCAGAAAATCTTGCAAAAATTCAATACTAACCATCATTTAAAAGGTACGGTCCCGGTAGCGGGTATAATATCATGTGCACATTTAACAATTTTTTTTGCACAAAAAAGGGATTTATTACAAAACTAATTACACATGTATTTAGTATAAATATCAAGCTATTAAAGGATTTTTTTTTGTTTTTTTTTGTTATACAAAATGGCCGACTACCGCTATATGCTTTTGGTATCTTTTTTACGCGGCGTGACATTTGCCATCCACAATTTTTCACCTAGAACAAAAAACAAAAATTCTCGTTAATCTACATCAGAATACCTAGAGGAGTACGTACGGAACTTGAAAAATATTGTTTTAGTCGAATATTGTAGGCATTTGAACTTCAGGTAGTAGTCTGGTAACTTAAGCCGATTTTCATGTCTTTTTTGGAGGGCGTTTTTTTGTAGGAAAATAAAAATGAATCGTTTTGGATATTTAGGATGTTTTTATTTACATATTAAAGATATAAAAAAAAAATTTTTTGATAAAATTTAATAGTTTATTTCTATTATTATTATTGATCGAAGTTGGCAGCTCGAAAAAAAGCACATGAGTGGCCCCGGTGATTTTGGCTCCTGATGTTATCTGAAATCAAAAATTCTTGATAATTCTTAATCTATAGACATGTCATTCTGGTCGGAACTACTGAAGTTAAATTTCATGGATAAATAACAAAATGGCGGACTTTGGAAAAAAAAGTCCTTTTATTTTAGCAAATAAATTTTGTTATTTATCCATGAAATTTAACTTCAGTAATTCCGATCAGAATAACATGTCTATAGATTAAGAATTATCAAGAATTTTTTATTTCAGATAACATCAAGAGCCAAAATCACCGGGGCCACCCACGCGCTTTTTTCCGAGGTGTCAACTTCGATCAATAATAATAATAATAATAAACTATTAAATTTTTTCAAACTAATTTTTTTTTGTATCTTTAATATGTAAATAAAAACATCCTCAATATCCAAAACCATTCATTTTTATTGTCCTACAAAAAAACGCTCTGCAAAAAAGACATGAAAATCGGCTTAAATTACCAGACTACTACCTTAAAAGTTCAATTTCCAGTGAAGAATTTCGTATAAAACTGATCATAAAATGGAAAGTTTTTAATTAATCGGAAATTCCGTAGGTACTTTTGTGCGAAATGCAATTGGAAATATAATTTCTAAATTTGAAATCGATCGGATCAAAATTGACGAAGTTATCTATCATGCGGTGCACTCGAGT